>APFE030758010.1:9251-32644 GCA_000404065.3 Pinus taeda | reverse complement strand
GGTGGCCAACGGTCCCCTGGTGGGGGTTCGGGGGCAGTGTCCCCGAAGCTAAAAGTAGATGTAAAATTGCCTTGTAAAAGTCTAGTAATTTCTAGTCAACCTGGGCCGTTCATTAGGCAAATGATCTGACGGTAGAAGTTATTTTTAATTTAGGATTTTTTGCCCTAGAAGGCAACCCCTCACTATATATGAGGGAATTGTATTGCGTCTATGTATATCTGATTCTGAGTGAGGAAGAGAGAGGAGATTGAGAGCGAAGAGGGAATTATAGTGGATCTGCTGTAGGTTGTATCTCTTCAGTTTGCTAGATAATATAATAAAAGAAGGACTGGTTACTTCTCTGTGGACGTAGCCCAAACTGGGTGAACCACGTATATCTGTGTCTCTCTTGTTTTATGTGTTTTCTGTGTTTATATTTGTGCAATATTTTATATGTTCCATTGCTCCATAATATATAATTTTCTAACATGTTGAATGTTATCCTTTTGAATTCCCTATGAAGACATTAATCATCAGCTTCTCTGGAATATCATTTACCCTTATATTCAATTTTTGGAAGTCCTCAATGTGCTATGCCAATGAACCCTTTTGTTTGATATTTATCAATTGGCTAAAGAAGGTGTTTCTCTTTGTATCCTCATAATGTGCTATCATTTCCTCCATGAAAATTGACCAAGTGACAACTGGTTTATGAGAACAAAGCCCTTTATACCATAAAAAATGATTCTTTTCTAAATATAAAGATGTAATACACACCTTTTGTAACAGTTGCACATCATGTAGATCAAAATATTTCTCCATCTGTAGTATGCATGTTATGGGATCCTTGCCATCAAACTTCCTCATATTGATATTTGGAATATGGCGGGTCTTCAATCCAATGTTAGGTTCTATGAAATCATGATTAACATTTATTTTTTTCTCATCTTGAGTTTCCTCTACTACCTTTTCATCATTAGGAGGTCTTTCTTGTAGCAGCTTTGTCCCACCTTCCTTCAAACCTTCCATGTCCTTCTTCAAATATTATATGCCATTTCTTCAAATCTACTTCCATACCATCGATATTAGCTTTCATGGCACATATAAAACTATTTATCGTAGCTTCGATTGCATCCTTCAAATCATCCATCCAATTTTTCTTACTAGGTGTTTCTATTTTCTTGATTCAAGTCATTATTTTTCTTGCTTTTAGGAGCTCGATATTTAAACGACTCTAACTCTATAATTTCATATCTTCAATTCTGCAATTTCATCTTACGGTATCCCTATGAGTCCTCTTTCCAACCTCGCAAGTCTTATCAAGATTGGATTCTCCAAGGAAGAGTTATGTTAAATATCCAACGATGACCTGATTATAGACTAGTTCAGTAGAGCGAACTTGTACGAAGTGCCACGTGTCATTGTTTTGACCTTAGGACTTGCAACTGATAAAAATAAACCTACATTTCATCCTATTTCTATAACTTTTTATGAAATTTCAATCTGATGCTCAGAGAGAAAGTTATGAAGATTTTCCCCAGGTCACCTGTTTGGGATGTAATTTGGGAGCCTGCAAAAACCGTAAATGTCTTGGATCATATATCCCAAAATATAGTGAAACAAGATCTGAAATTTGAGCCCAAGGTTCATCAAGATTTCAAACCAAATGGGTTTTAATTTCAGAGTTTGAATCTTTGTAGAAAAAAAAACTTATAGCAAAAATTCCACGATGACCTGTTTGCAACAGAATTCTGGAGCTTGCAAAAACCCTAACTTCCTCAGATCATATCTCTTAAAATATAGCGAGAGAAGATCTAAAATTCGGACCCGAGGTTCATAATGATTTCAGCTCAAATGATTTTTTTTTGTATCTTCTGAAACTTGGCAGAGAAAAAGTTATATCAAAAATTCCATGTTGACTTGTTTGGAGCAGCGAAACCCCAGAATCCAAAGCTCTGATACCAAATGTTATGAAACCAGCTCACAAAAAGATAGAAAGATAGGTCAATGACTTCAAAATCAGCCTCTTTGAGGGGGAAACCTCCTTTTCATTACACAAATGAATAATTGTCGGATCATACAAATGACAAGACCTCCTTTCTATATATAGGAGTCTAAGGGGTCATAATATAATTAGAGTCCACCTAACAATAATAATGTAAGGGCACAACAATAACAATAGTGGGCTTCTATGGGGCACAATAATAACAATATGAGGATTCCATGGGCACAACAATATAATAAGAGGGTTGCACTAATAACAATAAGGGGTTACACTAGTAGTGTAGGGACCAAACATATATCGTTAACAAATGCAAGACTACTCTACGATAATGATGATGAAAGCCAAGTTACCCAGTACAATCTAACACGTGTGAATAAATGATCTAAAGTCGAAAACTTGGAAGAATCTATCAATCAGGAGACAATCATGTATTCCAACTATTGATAGCAAAGGAATCTACCACTGATGACTGCAAACCCTAAAGTATTGCTAAATGGACTCTAGACCTTGTTCCCAGAGCAATGAGTTGACGTCGATGGGAAAAGATCTGTTGGAAGGAAAGAATTAAGGCATCCTTCATCAATCCAGTGCGAGTGTAACCGCAGGCCAATAATGTGGGAGGAATCGGACGAAGAAAGATGTAGTAACCAAACCGAAGCACGTTTCCAACTTACATAAGATGTGGCTAACGCGCGACAGAGACCCTTTGAAACAACAAATAATGAAAGCTGACATGGAGGCGAGGAATCCACCAACAGAGTTAAATGGAAACCAAGGTACTGCATGAATCCCAATGTGTGACAATGAAAGCTGATGTTGAACACAAGGGAAACTACTCATTCAAAGAACGCATGATACTAATTGATGATGGGCATAAGGTCACCTATCAATGATGGAAATAGGGCCAGGGTGCAACTCTAGGTCTACTCTTAGAGCAATTTGTCATAGTCGATAAGAGAAAGACCCGCCAGTAAGAAGTCAATGGAGACCTTCTCAAACCAGCACGAACAAAGGACCAAATAGTTGATGCGATAGTTAACATGACTCTGACAACCAGGGATGCCCGACTTAAAATAAGTCAAGAGACACCGTAGAAAGGCCGACTTAGGTTTACTTCCCTGGAACAGAAACACAACTAAAATGTGACAATATGGCAACATATGATAACTTTGTATAAGTCTTTCATGCAAGAAGCACAAACAAACTCTCCATATGATTGGAAGAGATAACCAACCGGAGGAGTACTGACTCAATAACAAGGTTAAGGCTCTCCTAAGTCAAACTAAAGCCCATCCCAATGGAGGAAAGACTTAATTGTGAGTGCTTTATTCAAGGGCGACACAACTAACTCTAGTTGCCATCAATCATGGAAGTAATGTCCCATTCTCGCTCTTTTTGGAATTTTATTTTATTTATTTTATTTTATTTTTTTTCATATTTAGAAAGCCTGAAAAAAGAATAAAAGAGTGGTTATAATAAAGTGGAAAGCACAAGTGTCAGAGTACAGATGTTCTAGCTCTTAGGAGTGGAACATGCCTACGCTCAATGCAAGGTGACGAAACTAGTCAATGACATTCAAAGGAATGTTCTTTCCATGTATAAACAGTTGTAAAGTTGCAGAGACTAAATGATTGCAAGGTTGATTTTGCAGGAAGGTTTGGCAAAAAAAGAGGCTTAAATATGAGTCCAAATGAAGTCGGCTTGAGGCCAAAAAGAGGCAAATAGTCAACATGCAATATAGTGGTACAACTCAACACAAATGATCCTCTAGGGTATAAAGCCAAAAAAATAGCGAATAAGTAAGAGAATGAAGCTTCAACGGACAACTCATGGTGGGAATAAAGAGGACTCCCGAGCCTACACAGTATAGCAGCGTGGGTAACATATGCTAGCGAGAATCTAACTAAGATGCCCATGTAAAGGTTGGCTCTACCATCACTTCATGATTTTATAATTCGACGAGTGAAAATGGTTTAAGCACCAAGACATGATTGGGTCGACCTTATGGCCAAGATATCGCAATATGGAGGCTAGTATGCAAAATGTAATGGAAAATGATATCCCCTAACCTTTATGCCAATGAAAAATGATACCTACCATAACGGGTCTACGGTCATGGAATCGAAGCGGTCTCTCAAAATCTCCAAAGTGTCCTGAAAAAATGACCCTTCCTAACACTCAAAGCCAAAAAGGTCACAAAGCTCCTAAAGTTTTGAAAAGAAAAAATGAACTTTTGAAAATTTTGTTTTTTTACATGTCAACCTGTATAAAGACTTTTTTACTTACAATTTCTCATTTGTATTGTGAACAAGTGAGTGAAGGAGCTCTAGAGAAAAAAATCGAGCAACTTTAATCCATCTGATTTGTCCGTTAATTCAGCCTTCAACTATCCAATTAACCTTTTAAATGATTCTTGTATAAATTTAATTTATTTTCAAATGTCTTTCTCGAAAATTTCACTGTAGAAAAATAGTTTAAAAATTTAATAATGAACCCTCGTGTGCGCAGTTTGAAATTTTAAAACACGTTTTTTAATGATCCAAAAAACATTTGTTTTTCAAAATGTCGATTCATGGAGATAAAGGGAACACAGTGCAATTGATATTGAAGTGATGGATGATGAAATGGAGTTAGATGCCTTAAGAGGATGTGGGTTATTAAAATTTTTCAAGATGCCAAATATGAAGGCAAACACCAGATTGTTAGAGATGTTGATCCATTATTGGGATCTGGAACAAGATGCTTTCATCATTGACCAAATTCCTTTAAGAATGTAAATAGAGGATGTCTATTTCATCACCAATCTTTCTCAAAGAGGAGAGAAGGTCAATTCGACAGGAAGAACAAGAGGGAGCCTCATTGGAGAGGAGTATGTATGTATCTACTGCCCAAGAAACATAGCGAAGATTGGAACTCAAATTCCAATTAAACATGGAGAGAGATTAGCCTTGAGAATCCTTCTCTTTATCATTGCTAGAGTGAATGGGTCAGCCTCTCTGCACCAGGCTTCTCGAGTTTCGTTGAGTCTAGTAGTAGAATGTCTTAATATAGTTTTTTATTGGTGCACACCCCTCTTGACCAACATGAAAAATAAACTTACATCCATCAGGAAAGGTCAAACAAAAAAATTCGGATATGGAAACAATTTGTTCTCCTTTTTCTTTGAGAGAGTACCAGGTCTTTGACCCAAGGTATTGTCCACCATTAGCAGCCTGATGGATCCTCGAATGTGTAGATGGGTTGATCTGATGAAGAGACTAGGGGGTGGTGAAGTCCCTATAAACACTTTTGATGACGAGTTCTTCTCCTGGTGGAAACAACAAGTCATAGCTGTTTAGGACTACCCCTATGCTGGCATGGATTTCAGAGGAGTCCCAGATCTGGTGTTGCCACCGGATGCGGCGTGGCGAGCCATAGGTAAAAATATTTTTATTTTTTGAGAAGTTTCAAGAAGAAATATATTTTAAGTATAAATAAACTGGAAATATTTTTGATGAGACAAATACCTACAAAATTATTTTGATCATGACACAGATATTCAACAAGTAAGACCTGTAGGTCTACCTAGGCACAAGCGTTGCGGAAGAGACACGGAAGGGGCCATAACTGAAACCGAAAGGATCGTTCATGTTGTACAGAGAAATTTGGTGAGACTGACTCACCAGGAACCTATGGCATCCATAGAAGACCTTACGGAAGAGAGGCAGAGGAGCGTGGTAGGAGTGCCACATGATTGGGTGTGACTATTCCAACCGGTGGAAAATGCCATCGTCTTCTTCCGTGATGCTCAACCTGAGCAGGACCCATAGATATAAACTTATGGATGATCAAATCTTTTGATTAGACATGATTATGGGCATAAGCCCTAATTTTGTAAGATGATTTTTTCCCAATTTTCTATATTATTTTGAACATAAAACTTCTATGTATCGACGATTTCACTATGATGATCATATATACAGATAACTCTTCCATTTTTTTTTTTTTTTTATTATTATTTTTTTTTTTTTTTTTTAATGTGATGAATGATTTATGTGTCAATCTAATGCTTGATTAGCGATATGATCTGCAAATGAATTTTATGATCATAGAATATGAATACATGTGATATAAATAAATGATCTCTGTAATAAACACACTCTCAGAAATTGGTGATATAAATAAGGATCTCTCATGCGATAGATGTTATTTAATTGAGATACCACTAGTTACGAATCCAAGTATACTACTAATGAATCAATACCAAGAGATATTGCCCCAGATAGTAAATTAATGACAACAATATATTCGACAACATTGTTTGAAGCAAGACTGATACATACGTCTCTTGAAACCAACAACTGGTTGGATGGATAATAAATCACCCAAGCCATGGAAGCGAGGTTTCGAGGGTGTCTACTAGCACTATCGACGAACCCTAGATATATCAAATCGTCCATCAAAACCTGCCAAAGTAGATCAAAATATCGACATCACTATGAAAGTGATAGATAGATATGCACAAATATACAATATTTATAACCAAGCAAATGCTAGGCTGAAGCCTAAGAAAAATAATTTTTAAGATAGAGCCCATTTCTAGGCTCTGCCAACTCGTTTGCCTCAAAATCAACCAACTCATAATATCCATTTTTCAAGGCCTTTTTAACAATGAAGGTACCATACCACATAGATTTGAACTTGCCTACCCCCAAGGCATCTTTGTCTTGGTCATAAAACAAGACGAGGTTGCTTTCAGAGAAAACCCTAGGACAAATAGGCTTATCATATTGAGCTTTTACTCTCTTTTTATAAGATTCGTTGATTATTGTTGCATCTCGATGCTGCTCATCAAGATGTTCCAAATGAATGAGGCATTCTTCAATACTAAAAGTATCTGGAAGAAGTTCAACAACTAATTTAAGGGAAGGAATTTCACATTCCACTGGAAAAGTTGATTCTAACCAATAAACTAGATGAAAAGGAGTAATACATGTAGCATCCTTGACTGACATTTGGTATGCCCAGAGTGTCAGGTATAACATAATGTTCCAATTAGATCAAGCTTTTTTAATCGTCCTTTGTAGGATGATTTTTAGGGATTTATTCACGTTTTCAACTTGCCCATTGGCCCGAGGATAATAAGGAGATGAATGCTCCTTTTGGAAACCCAACTTAAGAGCCAATTAAAACATCATGTGATTTGGAAATGACTGCCATGGTCAATGAAAATCTCTTTAGGAATACCAAACCAGGAAATTAATTGGTTGAAGAGAAACAAGGTTTTTGTTTCACCATTGTTCTGAAAGTAGACATAGCCTTGGCCCACTTAGTAAAGTAGTTGACAACTACGATGATATACTTATGATTTCCTGCCGAAGGAAATTTGCAAGTAGTAAAATCAATACCCCACTTCGTGAATGGACCGACAGTAATCACAGGAAAGAGCGGAGCTGGATGCGCATGCATTTACCGAGTATAAATTTGACAAGGGTGGCATCTCTTGACCGCTTCAACATAATCCTTGAATATCGAGGGACAAAAGTAGTCTGCACATAATTTTTTTGGGTTGTTGCAAGCCCAGATAGATGACCACCACAAGCTCCACTGTGGCAATCATTTAACACAAACTCAACTTCTTCAAAGGTTAAAAAACGTCTAAGGATTGAATCAACCTCGTGAAGATATAAAGTGTCACCTACAATAATATAGATTTTAGCCAAATGACGTAACTTTGTATGTTCATCCTTCGAAAAGTGAGAGGAAACTTCAAAATCTAGAGATATGTAATGATCTCTCCATACCAAGGATCTTGCGAGGAAATAAGGAAAAGATGTTCATCAGGAAAAGATTCCTCATAAACTATTTCTTCTTCACAAGGAAACTCTAAGATCAATTATGCAAAGACTAATGATTTCTTAGACTTGGCTGACATGAATTCAAGATTGAACTATTGTAAAATGACAATCCATCTACTGTATTTTCCCCCAATCACTTCCCTGCTGAGAACAAATTGAAATGCATTGACAGCTACTAAGACAAAAGTTTTTCTAAGAAGAATATAATGTCTAAGTCATTGGACAACATGGACAACTGTCAAAGCTAATTTCTCAATGGGAGAATATCATAGTTCAGGGCCCACTAGGCCTTGGCTTAGATAATAGATCACATGCTCAGTGGAAGCATCATCTTCCTGAACCAAAACCATACCAATAGTTGATTCTACTACAACGAGATATAAAAGGAAGTCTTTGATATAATCAGGTGGACTCAATAAAGGAACAAAGGTTAATGCTTTTTTCAAAGCATCAAATGAGCATTGCACGAAATCGTCCCATAAGAATGGGATCCCTTTCTTGAGTAGTCTCATAAATCCTTTAGTAACCTCGACATAATTAGCGCTAAATCTCCTTAAGAAATTAGCTTTTCCTTGAAGACTCTTAAGTTGATGAATAATGGACGGGGGAGGCAACTGAGGTATTGCCTCAACCTTGAAGGGATCTACATGAATCCCTTCAGTATAAACGATGAATCCCAATGACCGACTAGACGTGATGGCGAAAACACACTTATTCGGATTCAACCATATTTTGTAGAAACGACATCGCTCAAAAATTAATCGAAGATGCTTGGGATGATCAATTCTCTTTCAAGAATGAGCAGCTAAATCATCAAAGTAGGCTTTGATAATATGTTTGATATCATGCACAACATATGACATGGTCTACTGAAAGGTAGATTCAACATTCTTAAGTCCAAAAGGCATCTTCTTATATGCAAATGTACCCTAGCGGAAAATAAAACTTGTCTTATGTTGATCTTCTAGAAAAATAGTGATTTGATTATAACCGGAAAATCCATTCATAAAAGAGAAAATATCATTACCCACACACTCATCAATAATCTGATCAATAAATGGTGTGGGGTAATTATCTTTAGGACAAGCTTTATTCAAGTCCCTAAAGTCAATGCACACACAGATTGTTCCTTGCTTCTTGTCAACCGGGACTGGATTTGAGACCCACTCAGTTAAAGGAATGGGGTATATGAAACCCGCCTTAAGCAACTTTTCAACCTCATCTTTGATAGTTGCTACTTTCCTAGGGTTCACTGGTCGAAGTTTCTAGCGAATAGGCTTTGCATTTTCATATGTCTTGATCTCATGCTGGACTATAGATGGATCTATCCCAGGCATTTCCTCATAAGACCAGGCAAACACGTCTCGAAACTCTTTAAATAGATCAGTATAAATTCAAATTTCTTGAGGGGAACAATCAGCTCCAAAGAAGACATTCTTGATAACGTTGGGATTCCTAGAGATGTTCATTGGAATAGTTTTTGAAATGACAGACATGTTACCTTCGGCCAAAAACTGTGTTGGAGCCAAAGGATTTAAAAGTGCGTCAACATCATCAGTAGATGAAGGACTGCACAAACTTTATTATACTTCTCGCAAATCAAGAGGGAAATATGGCTGATGATGCGAATCATCCCACGACCTCTCAATACCCATCATTGCTTCTATAATTGCTTCTTTAGATGGCAAAACAATATCTAGGCAATCCATAGCAGAAGTTGAATCTAGAGTCCAGGCTGGAGCCATATCACCATCCAGATCCGCCGGTGAAAGAGGAGTAGGATCCGAGTCTGCAGTGTTAAGTATAGATTGATAAGAAATTTCAGCTGTAGACATAGGAAATGCCATTCCACCCACTTGCCCCTCATCTAATGTGGTGGTAGGAGAGGGTAAGGGCCAAGGATCCAAAAAATAATGAGTTCTAAATAAATATGTTCGATAAAGTGCCTTGAAAGCTGAAATAGCATTAATTTGAGCAATAGGAGCAGGAAAATCAAAGGTATCCATTAATGAAGAATACATCCCAACTCCTAGATTCTCAATAAGCTGCTTAAGATTGTTCACTAAGGCAACAATAGATTCAAGAGATGCATTGGATTGACCCAGAGAATAATCCATCTTATCAACCATTACAATTATCCCTTCATGAGGAAAACAAAGGATGTGGAATAACGATGATACAATAGCATCCATCTTGTAAATCCAATTTCTCCCCAAAAGGAGGTTATAGTCCAAATTTGCATCAACTATTTCTACTTCGATATTTACAACCTTACCCCAAACACAAACGGGAAAGGTTGGAATAATCCCATGCGGCTTATGAGAATGACCATCAAATGTTGTTAAGAGATTAGGTGATAGAATAGCCTGAGGTGCTCCAATATTCTTCCAACATGATATAGACATTACGCATGTGGAAGCTCCCTCATCAACTACGATTAGACATATATTGGTCTTTCGGTATGTAGACTTGATTTGAAAATCCATATTATGTCGGAGTCTCTTCTTGATATTTGACATGTCAAATGTAAGGACAAGAGAGTTCTTTGAATCTACTGCTCCAATCGCAACAAGAAATGCACTCCTCTATGCTGGGCATGACTAGAGTACCTCTAACACTGACATAGTACAAGGACTATGAGCCAGATATTCTACAATGGAGTAGTTCTGAGCTGCCTTGGCATTGGAGTTGATTCTCGAATGTTTTGCAGAGCCTTTTGGCATCCTAGGTATAGACTCAACTACAGGCCTCTTGATATGGAGTGGCTCTGAAACATTAGGATTAGTCTTGGCCTTAGATGATTCTGCTTCACCGTAATCATGTGATCATGTAGAAACATCAATTTGTGACCTCATCATATAAACATTTGATTGATTTTCCCCTTCCTAGTTGCCCCCAATGGGGGTACCAGTAATAGTATTTGTGCCAACTAACAACTGTTGCCCTTGGGGAAAAGGGTTAGTTAGCATAGTGTGGGAGCCAGAAGATCCTTGCTGAACAAACAAGTGTTGAGCGTCCTGAATCTTTGGGCAAAGATGAGTCAAATGGTCACCATTGCATAACTTGCAAGGAAGCTTCACTTTCTTCTTGGGTACTTTTTTACCCCCCCAGGCATTACTGTCGGGCTTATTTGCATTACCCTTCCCATCCTGATTCTTCTTCTTACCACGTCCTTTCTTCTTCTCATCGGATTGTTGATTTCCTTTGGGGTTAGAAGTTTGAACGAAATTGATAGAGGAAGGTTGAGAAGGCGTGGGCACTGATGGGGATGCTTGAATAGAAGAAGTAGCTTACAAAGACAACTGCTGCAATTGGTTTAGCACTTTAGTCGTGCTATTATCAATTGATCTGACTAGCCCGTCAGCATGGGGACCCAGCTTTGGCTTGGGAAGATCAACCTTATATCTAGGAGCATCACGATTTTTTTTCTCAAGAATCCCAGATTGAGAATATATGAGTTCTAGTTGTTGGGTCCTAAAAATAGTCTGTTCTTCGATGAATACACTAGAGAGCGATACATCCTTAGAAATTTTAGGCTACAAATATTTGAGAAACCATTCAAGAAGGAATTCTTGTGGAATATCAGCTTTAATGAGCCTCTTCCTTCTCCTCCATTCCTAGATGTGATAAAAAATGTGGATTGCCTAGTCTTGGTGGAAATTAGCCTAGAGCTTAGTTTCAACATCATAACAAATGGGCAACTGAAAATGGTTTAAAAATATGGTCTCCGAGTCACCAAACGAAGCGAAGGTGCCCCTCGGAAGCTCAATATACCATTTAGATGCATTCCCAATTAGCGTGCATTGAAATAGCCTCAACCTAATTGAATAATCAATCAGGGAGTTCGACGAACACCATAAATGGAAAGTGGTTATATGGTCACTTGGATCTTCACTAGTCCTGCCTTAAAATTTGGGTATATCCGATGGAAATTTGGTTCGAACTAGAAGCCAAACCGGGTTGTATTGGATAGGGTCATTAGTCAACTTTGATAGATCTGGCAAATTTAAAGTTGCCAGGAAAGGTAAGCACAAAGGACCTTGATAATTCCACCCGCTTGGGGCAAAATTCCCAATGTTATGAATATAATATCATGGATTTGTAAAGGCACCAAGTTACCTAAGGTGATTCGTAGAAATGCCTAAACCATAAGGAAAACCTTATGGCCTACAAAAATTCGAAGTTTGTCCAACTCCTAACGAAAAATTGCCATATCTAGTGAAATTCCCCCCTAGTGATGTATTAAATGGAGTAGAGAGCCCTTGGTAAGGGTTCCATACATTAGCAAAGGGAGAAAAACTCTGAAATGAACTCACAGAGGAGTATGACATGTTCCCCTGTTGACAGAAAGAGAACTGATTCCCGACTCCCAAGCTGCTAACTGCTGGATTAGTCCATCCTTGGAAAGGATTATAACCTTGACCTTGGGAGGGAAAAGATATTGATCTTAGAGACAGGTTAGAATGTGGTATATGACCACTCCCAAAAGGGAAACCCTGAAAATTATCTGATCCACTCACCATGGAAGTCATAGATGTGGAAGGAACATATGGAAAAGTTAAGGGAACCGAAGGAATTGCGCTAGTAGGCATTCCAAAGGGGAATGAACCAGTGTTGGAGGCAAAAGCTTGGGTGCCCCCACTCGAAGATGGGATGGAGGTAGAGCCAAGGATTATAGTGCTAGGAGTGATTGAAGGTATAGAAATTGTACCTCCTCCTTGTACTAAGAATGGAGTATGTTCACTAGTAGCACTTCGAGGTCTCGATGTATAATAGAACGTCTAGATAATTAGGAGGGAGAGGAGAATAAGGAGTCATAGGAGACTTAGGGAGTTCTTTAACCTCTATAACGTCTTCCGATTGAAAGAGGACTATAGAAAGAATTGGAATGTTCCTCTCCAAATCTCGACTTACACTAGGTCTATCTTGTGAAACAATAGCTTGAACTGGAGGATGAATCTCCATTACATCCTCTGCCACTGATTGGAAATCATCGGCAAAATTACTCCTACGCCTTCTAAAATAAGGCTCAACACTCGTAGGTGAAAGCTCACGAAGCCTCCTAGACTGACGAACTGGTCGATCAATGAATTTTAATTATTTTTAGAGAACTAATTAAGGCCTCAAAAAATTATAAATCTATGGCCAACTAGGAGCAAAGAGCACTCTCTAAAAAAGTCCCTAGAAGATATAGTCAATCAAGCAACTCCCAAGTATTTCCGTTTCGGGTGATGAGGACCAGAAACCAAAATAAAAGAAACTGAAATCAAGGACCTTCCGAAGATAGTTTGGGATAATGATGGCCCAAGTGTACCAACGAAGGTGATATAAATAGTTACGTTGACCTCCATACAAAATCATTTGTCGGTCCAAGCACCCAAGCTTCACAAGAGTACCCTTCAGAAGTACTAATGAACATGATGCAACATCTGCCTTAGGTGTCAGAGGATTCCCCTCTGTAGAGACCTATGTGGTCCCTAGGAATAGAAACTATGGACACTGATTCGTATCAAAATCCGGGCAGGACAGTCTTGGGGCGGGATCCAACAAGTAGGAGAGGGGGTATCTTTCTTTCCTTATCTTCACTCTCCCTCGTGCTTGACTCTCAGTAACGGAGATTTCCTGGTCTTTCTAACAACATTGGATTTCACTCATTATTCAACATCTATTTTTAACAATTTGAGTGGCCTTGGAGAGTTAACTCTCCACTCACATATTCCAAGGCCCTAAATAGCTAGACTTGTTGATGTAATTAATGACAAATAAAAAATATTCTATTTATTTTAATTAAGCGCTTGATTTTAAAAGGTTGTTCTTTAGGTCAGGGGTAAAATGAGAGTGCATCTTGTGGTGTTTTTGATGCAAAAGAAATCAATAGAAACTTAGCTATATCCAAATGCAACTATTTTTCTTCGATGAAAAGAGTTTTCTATAAGGTTCTATGAATAATCTTGTAAAATACATATTTTTTTCTTCTTTTTTTTCTCAGAAAACACGCTCCACACACTCAAAATCTAACAAAAAGACTAAAATGCTTGCAGTGCAATCTAACTGAATGCAAACTATAATGATTTTGCAAGATTCTAAGGATGCTCATACAATAAGCAAATGTGTTCCTTCACAAGATCAATAGGCCAACTTGACTACAAGGATGGCACAAATTCAATGACAAACTTCCCTCGAAACCAGGTAAAACCAACCGAAAGAAGTTCACAATTGCTAAAAAATAACGAAGAAACAAAAAACCAAAAACTGAAAAGAAAAGGCAAGAACGATGTTTTTGTCTTTTTCTTTTTTAAAGAACCTAGAGAATTTTTTGAGAACACAATGACTACTAAAATTCCAAGACCAAAAACAAGCGTAAAGAGTCCCAAAATTCGCAAGTTATGCACATCATTAATATAATAAAACTTGAAACGACAAAGTACTACAAACTTGCATAGATTGATTTGAAGAATAGTATAAAGGAATTTAGCAAACCAAAAGAAGGCCAAGAAATACTTTCAAGATCACCAAAGAGGCACTCAAGAACCATGAAAAACAGAATAGGTCAACCAAAAAGGAAAGCAAAGCAAAGTAATATGAATGTTGGGTTTTAAACAAAACTGCAACAAGTTTCTTGTTCCGAAAAGTCAGAACAACCAAGAACTTCTACAAGAAGCCTTGAACCCAAAGCCCAAACTGGAAATTTACTCAAAAAGCAAACCCTAGGTTGACTATGTTTTTCAACAAGAAGAAGATTAGACACTGAAAACTTGCACGAAAGGAGAGCTTTACTGACAATGAATGACCAAAAAACAACAAAAACCACTAGGCAACAATCTTAACTGAGTCCAAGGTTTTGAAAAAATTATTCAAAATAAGGTATACGCGACTATGCAAAGACACAGAAGCATGTATACGCGATTGAAACAAAGGAAACTTGCGTATACGTGATTTTCTTCAAAGAAACTAGTGTGTATACACTACCGTCTCCTTTGGAAAATGTGTATATAAAGCTCATTAAAGAAAAACAAAAAATCCTGGCTTGATCCAAAAGATCAAACTTGATGCTCAAGAAGAAAAAAGGCCACAGACACTATAAAAGCAAGAAACCAATCAAGCATGCCCTGATCAAGAAGAAACAACCCAATCTAGGAAAAACAAGAATGCTTTCCCTAGTGGAGTCACCAATTTTGCTACAAGTAGAATCACCCTAGGGTCTTGGGTTGAGAACCCCAACAAAGCGGAGGGAATACAACATAAAGAGACACACCAAAAATCAATCATAATGCTTAAACTACTGAAGTATGAAGAAAAAGTATCACCCGGAGGTTCATGTTTGAAGTCGTTCCCGTAGGGTTCAAACCCTTTGCTTCCTCCAATTCCTTAAAACCTATAACTCATTCAAGCAAAGCATATACAACAACAGTAATAGAAAGCATGTTCATGATATAAGTGTTAGGTCATATAAGCATATAAACAAATAAGAATTAACGTAAGATTTTATAAGCAAATCATGACGTAAATTAATGTATAAAGACCATAATCATCAGGAACAGGACAACGCCTCTTTGTTAATGTAAACTAAAGAAAATACAAAAGAACTACAACCTGAGTCATCCGCCGGCTCCAAGCGAAACCGTCCTCCAGATCTGTCTTGCCCAGGCCTCAATAGTCCTCCTCCATAAGTATACACAAGGATGTCATGAAGGGATGATGCACATCTTAAGAAGGAAACATGTGTTTCCTATGATTTAGGAGTGCATAAGGCACAAGGATATTTTCAGACTTGATCAGGAATGTAATCAACTATAATATCAATATCTAATCTTTTCTCCTCCCTTAGGCCTTCCCATGAAATTGTATTTATACCTCTACTTCTCCAAATTAGTAGGTGAGTACCAATTCAAACCCGTAAAATTCGCCCGAATTAAGGGAGATTATATATATTTTTAATGTTTTAACACATATACGTGGGTTGGGTATAGGCTGACCCACGTGTACACGCGCTTTATATAGGGAAAAATCGTGTATGGGATTTAAAACATTGTTTTTTTATAAAATGGAGCAACTCTGGTAGGGAAGGGTTTCCCTAGGCCATATCATAGAGCATCAAATCTACCAAGGTTAGTAAATGGTGCTATAAAACTACCTCTAGGCTTTATCATATATCTTGCCATTCACCAGTCAAGGGTTCTTAAGCCCATTGAGGTAACACAAAATCTGGCTTTACCACAACTTATTGTTTGGTTCAGGGGTTACTAGTCCAAGGCTTTACCAAATCCATAGTTCGATTCAAGGATCACTAGGCCATGACTTCTTTCTTTTAGATACCACCTCACTCAGTGTAAAATCCATCCGGAAATCCAACTCAACCAAAACATGAGAATCTCATCACACCATGGCTATTTGGAAATGGCAAGGCAAGGATGAAAAACATTGTCACACCTGGAAAAATCAATGCCAATGACAACAAGAGAACCAAAAACACACATGCATAAATATGCATGCCAAAACTAGCAAGTATATCATACATGCAACTCGATACCTACAAATAATCCCATTTTAGCTGCTTGATCCTACTCTTCCTTTCTTGATATTTTCTTCCTCTTACCTTTTTTGCTTTTCTTAATCCAATTCTGAAGTGCTCTAAGAAAACACTAAGTATCCAAGAGTGCGAGGGAGAGAATAGAGACAAAGCTCCAAAATTTTACTGACAAAAGGTACCAACTAATCCTCATAAGCCTTTTTATTAATGAGGCCTCTATTTTCTTCATTTTCCTTCTCACATGCAACCTGTGACCTTTCACCTTCCTTTTCTCCTATTTTCATAAATAAAATGCCAATTAATGCCACTTTGCCTTTCCAAAGCCTTTGCCATTTCCTTTTCCAATTTTCTTAGCCATAATAAACCAAAAGAACACCCACACTAGGATGTCTTGCCCAACTTTAGCTTGGAATAAGTGTCCCATAACCGTGGTTATTATTTTTCCTTTATTAACTTTCATTACATGGAAATTTCACTCGGGGCTGTTACAGAACCCTCCCCCTTGGTTGAACAATGTCCTCAGTGTTCAGTGATACCTACAACCAACAAGACTGCTAAAATCAAAACATACAGCCCATGGAGCTTTATAATTTAGCTCGTTGCAGTATTTACAATGATCAACCTACTGAGAAGCAAACCAACATGACAACATAACAACATGATAACTATAATGATTTTCCACCCTTACCACTTATTGGAGATTTATAACACAACTCATGGCGGTATTTACATCCATATACATATCTACATATAAAAAAACATCACACCAAAGCATATATAAAAAACATTTATCAAGGACATTCGCTCAACCAGTGAATAGAGAATGATACATAGCCTGTATCTGATCTGCCATCTCCCATGTAGCTTCATTGGGCCCAAAGTTCTTCCACTGTACTTTAACCTGCTCGATTGCTTGGTTTTGGAGCATGAGCATCTTTCTCTGCAAAATACACTGTGGTTCCAGTTGGAATCCTCCTTTTGGCTCCACCTACAATACATACCAGTTAATCACATGATAAACATCTTTAATATACTTCTTAAGCAATGACACATGGAAAACATCATGGAATTTCACTGGTAGAGGCAATGCAATTCCATATGATACTGGTCCGATCCTTTCAAGAATCTTGAAAGGTCCACAAAAATGAGGTGCCAACTTGGCACACGATCCAATCCTCAAGGAGCTCTTCTTCTGCTTGATGCGCAAGTACACTTGTTACCCAACCTGAAACTCCTTAAACAACTTGTTCTAATCTGCATAATTTTTTCCTTGTCTTGTGCTGCCTTCAAATTGTTCTGGATTGCCTACATTTCTTGTTCCAAATCTTCCAAAATGTTCAGTCCAATCAGTACTTTGTTCACCAAATCACTCCAACTAATGGGAGTGTTACTAGTTCGCCCATACAATGCCTCAAACAAACTCATCCTCAGTGACTCCTGGTACCAATTGATGTAAGCGAACTCAACCAACGAAAGGTACTCCTCCCATCTCTTCTGATAATGCATCACATACATCCTCAATGAGTCCTCTAATATCTTATTGGTCCTCTCTGTCTTTCCATTTGTTTGAGGATGATAAGTTGTGCTGAAGGCCAACTTTGTCCATAATCCTGCAAATAGCTCCTTCCAAAACTTGGAAGTGAGATTAGAATCCTTGTATGACACAATCCTCTTCGAGACACCATGCAATATGACCACATCTTTGACGAATGCCTATGCTACATCGCTAGTTGAATAAGTAGACTTTCACCGGAGTGAAGTGTGTTACCTTTGTCAACCTATCCACCACAACAATGATGGAATCATGTTGTCTAGATGTCCTGGAAAAACCTGTGATGAAGTCCATGGAAATGACCTCCCATTTCCACTCTAGAATCGAGATCGGATGTAGTAATCCACTTGGATTATTACGCTCTACCTTCACCTGCTGATAGTCGAAGCACCTAGCCACAAACTCCACCACATCCTTCTTCATATTCGGAAAATAATAAAACTTCTTCACTACAGTCAATGTCTTTTGATATCCTGGGTGACCTGAATACGGTTTCGCATAAAACTCTCTCAATATAGTATTCTTTAGCTCACTACTATCTGGCACAAATATCCTATCCCTAAATCTGTTCAAACCATCTGCTGTGAGATGATAGTCCACATCTTGATCACCTGTACCTTGTTGTAATCTGTGCATAAGCTCGATGTACCTGTCATCCTGCTGACCTTCCTGTAAGTTTATCCCATAAGAACTCATAGTGGTTATATGATTCACTTGCACTCTCCTACTAAGGGCATCTACAACCCTGTTCTCTTTACCCTTGATGTACCTGATCTCAAAATCAAACTCACTAATCATGGACAACCGTCTAGCTTGCTTGGAAGTCAGATTGGCTTGAGCAAACAAGTATCTAAATCCACTGTGATCACTCATTAATACAAACCTCCTGCTAATAATATAGTGCTTCCACATCTTCAATGCATGAATGATCGCTACCAACTCAAGATCATGTGTTGGATAATTGTGCTTGTGCTCATTCAGTTTCCATGATTCATAGCACACTACCTATCCTTCCTGCATAAGGACTCCACCAAGTTGTCTCTTGAAAGCATTTGTACATGCCAAAAACTCTTTATCAAGATCTTAAATCTTTAACACTGGAGCATTCGTCAACAACTTGTTTAATTTCTCAAAACTTGCTACACATTCCTCTGTCCATTCAATTTTCTTACCTTGCCTCTCATGTGACATAATAGGATACGTAATTCGAGAGAATTTCTTGATGAACCTACTATAGTAACCGGCTAAGCCCATAAATGATCTTACCTCTTCCTCATTCATAGGAGTTGCTCACTCCATGATAGCTCTTATCATTTCTGGATCCACTATTATACTTTCCTTGCAGACCACATGCCCCAAGTAATGTACCTATGTTTGAAAGAAACTGAATTTATTTAGCTTAGACTACAATTGATGCTCTCTCAACAATCTCAACACTGATGCTAAATGCTCGACATGCTCTTTTTCATTCTTAGAATATATTAGGATGTCATCAATGAATACAATAACAAACTTGTCGAGATAAGGACGCAACGCACTATTCATCAAGCACATAAAGGTAGTTGGAGCGTTAGTCAAAACAAATGGAACTATAACAAACTCATAATTCCCATACTTGGTATGGAAAGTTGTCTTGTACATGTCCTCTTCTTTAATGTGTACTTGATGATATCCGGATCTCATATCAATATTCGAGAACATGACTGATCCCTTCAACTGATCAGAGAAGTCATCAATCCTCGGCAATAGATACCTATTCTTGATGGACACCTTGTTCAACTGCCTTTAATCAATGCATAGCCTAAGAGTACCATCCTTCTTCTTCACAAACAATATTAGTTCACCCCAAGGCAATACACTTGGCCTAATTTATCCCTTGTCAAGAATTTGGTTCAACTGCAACTTCAACTCCACTAACTCTGGAGTGCTCATCCTGTAAGGTGCCTTTGATCTTGGTGCTGCCCTTGGTACCAACTCAATGGAAAAGTCCACTTCCCCGTGAGGAAGCAACTTTGAAATATCTACTAGAAACACATCCCGAAACTGTTACAAAATTGGGTACCTCTTCAAGACATCTACATCCTCATCCTCCTTACCTTTATCAGTAGAAATATTCACCACAAATAGCACACACTCTTTTCTGTGACTATGCTTTGCTTGCATATTTGTCACCATCCTAATTGATGTTGCCTTCTTCTTACCCCATAAAAATCTTTATTCTCCATTGTCATCCAAACACTCAATGGCTTTGTCATAACAATCCACCTTAGTCCTATGAAGATACAACCATTCCATACCCAGGAGAATATTATATGATCACAACAACTGCATTCAAATGCACTAAATTAGGCACGCCATTCAACTCAAATGCACTATCTCTTACCCAATGATGCACTCTTTTCTTCGTATCTGTATACTATTGGAATTTCTAAGTTTAACCCGTTAGAAATTCTTCTTGTACTATCTAGTTTATTTCTTCCTACTTATTTAATTACGTAACAAGTTATTTACCATGTAAATACTAAAAATAAACACAAGTACAATATCAACATCTACAGATCATCAATTGAAAGAAAACAAGCACACAAGTGACACCGTTATTTTTGGACCAATGTCCCCGAAAAAACCCAATGCGGGAAAACCGATGCAGCTATTCAGAGGGTTTTATTATTATGCAGTTTTTAGAATACAACTAGGGTGCCAGAAATGGCTCACCTAACAGAGAATGCCCTCGGTAGTAGTACCTCTCCTCAGAGACAGATATTCTGGTTGATTAATCACCGGATGAACAATCCCATAACAACAATTGCAGCTCCCATTGCTCTGCGTCACTCTGATAGGGACTGTGTCACCCTACCTGGCTCATTAGCACCCAATCTGTCTGATGAAATCCTTCCAACATTGCCTCTTGGCCCTACATCAACTCTGCTAGCCTCTACATCAACTTCTGGAACTTCTGCGCCAGCCCCTAGACTCTTTGTGTCTCTCACGCCAACCTCTCCTCGCTTTGTGTAGCTCTTGGCTGCCTCTCCATAGCACCCAGCTGCCTCTGCGTCAACCTCTCTGGGCTCTGCGTTGTCTCTTTGGTACCAAATCTACCTCTCTACTATGTATTCACTGGCCCTCGTTGCTGATCACTAATTCTATCTCTCTTAGCAAACCCCACTCTAGAGAATAGAATGACTGCTCACTCTAGTGTGTTCTCCAACTGACCCTCAAGACTCCTCTTATACTTTTCTCGTTGGTCCATCAAAGACCGAGATTAAATATCTAATCAATAGCTAAGATTATATTTGGCTTGATCCATGACTTTTGGAACATTCTAACCTAGTATTATATTAATACCCATTAATATTTTATTTTTCCTAAGTTTAGACTTAGGAACTCCATTAAAAATATTAATTATATTAATATCTCCCAAACCGGTGAGAATCTGCCCAAACCATTTATGGGTCTTGGAGATCTCCTGTGCTTTAGCCTCTCCACTAATTTTCATGGCTAGAGAACATCCGATGCTACTTCAAATCAACACTCCCTCTTAGCGAGGATTGTGCTCTAGTAATACTCCACAATGAGCATCACCTTGATTATGCAACATCGGTCACTACGTTGATGCTAGGCCTCCCCACACAAGATCCTCTACACTTCTGCATCCTGTACTACTGCCCATGGCCCTGTCATTGCCACTGCTACATCTGTACGGCAGCTCCCTCTGCATCCATGCTGCTACTGGTCCATCCTCCCAACACTGCATCTGCATTGCATCCCCTCTCATCATGTTGCATCGTATTGCCCATAGCACTGCCACTGTTAACTGTTGCACTACAACTCAGTTACCGAGAAGTAAGTAACTAATCCACCCAAATCTGACATCCCCGTCAGGCTAGAGACACTCCCGATGCTGAAGCTCCCTTTGCCGCTAATAAGTTCTCACTCCACTGATCTTTGCATTATTGCGACAACTCCCTGCATCTCACACCGTTGCACACCTCTCTGTGCCATCCTGCACTGGTGCAACAATCCTGTGCCTCTCACATTGTTGCAGCCTACTAGCCTCAAGTTGTCCTAGAACTCATGCACTATAGCACTCTCTGTTGCTTCATCCACATCCATCTCTACCTGCATCTACCAGTCCTGCTACTCCTCATTGGGGCTCCCGTAGCAAGGTATGATCCAAGAGGTTAGGTACCTCAAGGATCTTGCCCGTCATTGCTTGTAGTCTGTCTAACTACAACTCGATGTCTCCCCACTTCTTCTCAAGTGGAACATGAGCACTCATGGCACAATCATCATCCTTCTCGACTTCTTTCTCCGCCCTTGCTGGTGCTACCTTGGTCTTAAAAGCCTCTCCCTTGGTCTTCTTCCTAGGACACTAGTTCGCAAAATGACCCAGTTCCCCACAATGGAAGCACTTGACCTTGGGGAGGTCCTTCTTCTTTCTCTTCTCCTGCTTCCCGCAGAAGCTAGAGTCGCATTCTCTTCTTCCTCCTTCTTGATTCTGACCCCTTTGTCGCTACTCCCCACCTTGGTCACCCGTCTGATCTCTTCTTGACGAAGAGTCACCCACAGTTCCTCCTAGTCTGGAAGGCTCGACCTACCCAGTATGCTCCTGACAAATACCTCCAAATCCTCTGAGATTGCGTTCAATGCGGTCCTCACCATTAATTCCTAATCCGTTGTGGCCCCTATGGAAGTTAGTTGGTCATGGATCTCCTTCAATCGACCAACGAAGACATCTATCTTCTCTCCCTTCTACATCTGGTATGACTGCAACAGATTTTCAAGTAACATCTTCCTTTGCACGAAAGTATGCTGGTACAATTTCTTTAGGGCCTCCCACATCTCATTTGTCGTATCCTTTTCGGCAATATGCGACACCACATGATCCTTGACCCTGTCAAGGATAATGCACTTCACCTTGGCCATTGCCTCCTTGTACTTCTCATTTTCAGTTGGGTCAAATGGGATCGCTATTATTTTCAAGGAGAATTCCTTGATGCGATATCTGTCTAGAATGGACAAGATCCTGGCCTTCAAGACCATGAAGTTGGATGCTCAATCCAACCTATCCTGATCTCTCAGTCCATTCACGGTCATTATGCTGTTCTTTTTTTGACTATTGCTGAGTCTCTCAACTTCCCATCTGGAAGTTCTTAGTTCGACTCCTTCTAAGTCTCGATTTCCCTTCTGGAAATCCCTCCTCCTTGGTCTTTCCCTCTTAGGTACTGTTCTGACCACAATACCCCACTAGCTTCGCTCCACAAATTACCCGCAACCTCCTATACCTCAGCAACTGAAGGATTTATCCACTTGGCTCTGTGCAATCTCGGCACCTGTTACACAAAAATATCGTCACCTTGATTATTTACAGTTGGTATGGGTCTATCACCACCTATACCGGTTTCCTAAGCAAGTCTCAAACCTCAGCTCTTCAAAACAAGCTTTAGAAATGAGAGAAAGACATCAAAAAAGCAATGTAACTCTAGTTCC